>JAVKPL010006385.1:0-25904 GCA_032173675.1 Gastrolobium villosum
CTGTAAATAAAATATGTCAAATGAACTGTCATTGCGTAAATCTGGTCGAAATATTATGTGAAATAAAAATATCTTCTGATTTAGATACTTGAATTGAAAATTATGGTCTTCCGAAATTTTATGGTTATAAAATTGTTTACGTGACGCTGACACGAGTCCCGTTATTATCACGATTAACAGTAATTGTTTAGGGAGGTGTTTTTATTTTCCGTATTGTTTGAAAAATTAATTTTTTTCAGTTATTTTATTTCAAAATCCATTGGTTAATATTTTTATTATTTTATTTCAGTTATTTTTCAAACCGGATAATTTATTCTTTTCAATCAATGAAATAGTTAGTTAATTTGAAACTCTTACAAAAAAAAAACTCATAATTGTTTTCCTTTTCACTTCATAAATAAGTTTCATTTATCAACAATGGTGAAATAATATTATTTTATAATTTGTTAATTTTTTATAGGACTTACTAAATTATATAGCATGTACATAATTTGAATTATGTGAAAAACATAATAAATTTAAATGTATAAAGTATAATAATCACTATTATTTTAATTAATTAATTTCTTTTCGTGCATATAATATGGTAAGTCTTTGTATATTTTTAGTATTAGACATGTACAAACTACAAAGTCCTGTGGAATGAAATTTTGATTTTGACACTATGAATATATTTCTTTTACTTTTAATATATTTAATTATTGGAAATCATGTTCTCCGGTCGCACGAGAGCAAAAAAATTTCCTGCGCAAATTTGTATTCCTTGCCTATTAATATTCTTTTCTTTTTTAATATAAAATGTGTGACCCATA
Organism: Gastrolobium villosum; assembly: GCA_032173675.1. NCBI lineage: Eukaryota > Viridiplantae > Streptophyta > Magnoliopsida > Fabales > Fabaceae > Gastrolobium > Gastrolobium villosum. The sequence goes on from JAVKPL010006385.1 coordinate 813, forward strand.
TTTAATTTATCTCTACTTTTCTTCTCTCATATTTTCATGCAATATAAGAAAAAATGAACCTTTTAAACATTTTACCTCTTGTGACGCCATTCTACATATAATATTTAAACATATAATCATTTTACATGCAATATAATCTTCTTCTTTTTTTAGTAATCATCATCATACGTATAATCTTACCAAATGATTCTTATGCTCATAATGCTCATAAAATCATTACATTATTTCCCCTTTTTTGAACAATATCTCTCAATATCTCTTCAAATAAGAATTTTTCATTATAATTATCATTATTTTTATTTATTTATTTTTTTCATAATTACTATTATTTTAGTTTATTTATTTCCGTTTGAACGAGCACGCAATTATTTATATAGACTTGCATGAGTACAAAACATTGCAAAATGAAATATCAACAAAATATTTTACTGGATTCTTGCGAATTTAAGAATTAAGAATGATTGTAATTTATTTTTACTTCACAATTTAAGTTTATCTTAACCAATTCCTTATTTTTCGCTGAGGAAAAATTCCATACGAATTTCACGTTGCCCGCAAAATGGTTATTTCTATAATTTATCTTCCTATCATGTACCTATCTTCTACTCTTTTATGTTCATTTTTTATATAAATAACTTTGAATTTACTAACTATATATACTCGTTTAGTGTGTTGAAGATGTGTGCTTCCTTGCATACAGGAGAAGCAAATAATTCGTATTTTTAATGTGAATTATTTAATTTTTATAATTATATCTGCGATTAACATGATATTTGCGATAACATGTCATATATGATAGGAAGGTGTCATATTGTTGCTTGATCACATGTCATACATGAGCTAGTAGCTATTATGTCTTCAGCGACTAATATGATAGTTATTATGGGATTATTTTGATTTTAAACTATCCTCAAAAAATAATTAATATTTATTATGATTTTTGTTAAAAATCTAGATTAATAATGAAATTAATTAATTTTGAGTAATTAACATCAAGACAAATAATCGTTATGGAAATTATTTTGATTTCAAATCATCATCTTAAATGATAATTATTATGATTGTTGCAATATAGATTAATAATTAAATCAGCTATTTGGATGATTTAAATCTAGAAAAATAATTAAATTAAATTTCCTAAGAGAATAGTTTATTTTGCGAGTAATTTGTGGATTTTCTGAAATGGTCATGGAATAACACACGCTGCATACAGCATTCTTGTATCATGATTGTGTGGAGGAGCACACGCTGACATAAAGTGACCGGATAGGGATCAGTATTTGTACTCTCTTTTATTAATACATAGTGTTTTTATCTTTAAAAAATATAGAATTGTGTGATTTTATTTAAAATTATTATATTCTATACTAAGAGAAATAGTAATTATGGTGAGAAAAAATAAAAGATTTTTTTAAAATTAAATATTAAATAAAAAATATTAATTTTAACTAAAATGACTATCCTTTAAAAAAGATAATCATTTTTTCCTTACTGATATTATTTAAAAATAATAATAATAATTTTACTCAAATAAATTAAATTAAACTCTCGAGAGATTGGTTATTGTGCCTTTAATTTTTTTTTTTAATTATCAGTATACCCCCTTCTTAAATTATATATAAGTTTTATTTTATTTCCAAAATTATATATCAATATGCTCTTGTTTACCAATAATAACTAGTTTAATGACTTTAATAACTATCAGCAAAGGCTTTTAAGAGAGGGTTCCAGCCAAAATCTTTTTATCCCATTTTTTATCATTTTCTCCTATTTATTTTTCATTTTTATTCCAACCCAGTTATTAACTTTCACCGCATTATTTCTTGTAATATCCCAGAAAAAATAGTAACAATAATAATAATAATAATAATAAAATAGTAGTATGTACCCTTATGTATGGGGTTATAGGCATTGGTTGCTGATAGTGTGCCATAATTTAACTTTAAAAGTGTAACCTTAATTAGTGGTGATTTTAGTTGTAACATTCAGCAGTTATGGTTGGTTATCATTTAATTAGTAAATGACAATAATTATTTTTATTAATTTTGCAACCATTAATATATTAATAATAGTTAAAGGGAAAAGTGTGTATCCTTTTAAAGGATACACACTTATATCCTTTTAAGAGAGATAAAGGAACAAACTTGGGGAAGAGAGAGTGGTGGAAAAAAATTTGTAATTTAAAATTTAAAAAAATACACTACATTCATCTAAAAGGATCATCCTTTTAAATGACAAATAATAAACCCATAATTAAAATAATTATGATGACCTTTGATTTTACCTGCAGTTTTTATAATCAAAATAAGTATGATGTGTTATAAAAAAAAATAAGTATGATGACTTTTTATATTACCTGTAGTTAATGTCTCGGTTTCAAAACTACAGCTATAAATAGGAGCTTAACCTAACCAAACCAGATCGCTTCTGAATTCTCAACATTTCTCAATTTCTCTTCTCCTCTACTTTCTCTCTTATCACTTCAATTTTTTTATTTTATTTTATTATTATTTTCCTTTCGTTATCAACCATTTTTCTTCCCTCAATCACTTTTCTTCTAAAAGGTAGCCAACACGGCTTTTTTAATATCATTATATCAAAATCTCAACTAACATTTACCCTTTCTCTCTTCTAAAGATTACGATCTAACGATGTTAGAAATGAATAGATAGAATAGGCTTGAAATATATATATATTGTATATATTATTTTTCTTTTTAACATTTTTGTCAACTGGATTTATTCAATGGAGTTAGGAATTTGAGCCTGGATTTTTTACCTTTGTGGGAGAGCCCTTGGATATGGGTTTGCTATGTAGGGAGTTATTTAAAACTTTTTCAGAGTTTTGAAGGAGAGGTTATGAAATGATTTGTTATTAAGGTAAAGAGTGAAATTTATAAATATAAGTTTAGAATAAGGGTGGAGTACGAGAATAAATATGACAACTCTAAAAAGTTAATATACATCTTAAAAAAATCTCATTAGAAGAGCTTTTAGCTTTTATTTTTTTCATTCATTATAAAAATATTATTATTATTATTATTGGTAATCAAATTATTTTCATAATAAGAGCTTTTGTAAAAATATGTTCAACCATGCTTGACACAGTTTTTTTAAGCTAAAAATTATATTTAACCTAAAGTTAAAATAAAGAACTTGCAAAATAAAGCTAAAAACTATTTAGTAATTATACAAAGTTGTTGTGATGGTTTTGATAAAGGAAAAATGAAATAATTTGTTATTAGGATAGATTATTAGAGTAAAAGACAAAATTTATAAACACAAATTTAGAATAAGAGTAAAACTATAAAATAAACATGTGAACTCCACAAAGCTCACATACATATATTAAAACAATAAGTTCTTCATGGGAGTTTTTAGCTTTTAATTTTTTTCATCTCATTTTATAAAAGAGCTTTTACAAAATTATATTTAGCTAACTTCTGCTTTTAAGAATAAGAGAAACTAAAAATAACACATATCAAACAAATACAAACTTCTCGTGAAGAAGAAAAGCTAAAAATAAGAACTCACTTGGTGAAACCAAATAATTTTTAGGATCAGAACTCAAGAGGTATACTCTTATTTTCAAAGTCCTCTATCTCCCTGCAACTTATTTAAGTTGTCATATAAACTTAATTACAATTTATTACATTTTCTTGTTCTTGTCTTTTAGCTGCTTTTTTTTTTTTTTTGGTTACATAGAGGGGCAGAGCCCTAGCAGAAAGCAGAAAAACAGAATCAAAATAAACAATAGAAAAAAATAGTTAAGCAGCAAACTTCTCAAAATCCTCTAAGAGCAGCCACTGTTAAGACCCGGGTCCAAAAGATCAGCAGCTAAGAGGTTGATTAGTTCACTGTGGGGGGGATGAGATTATGTTGAGACCATGGAGATCCTCCATAGCCTTCTTTGCAATCCAATCCACACAGGAGTTGCAATTCCTTGGGGTTTGTTTCAACAAAACAATCCATTCTTTCTGTAGGAGAACTCAAATCTTAGCTACCAAAGGCAGCTTTCGAGTATCATTACCATTATTGGTAAGAAGGCTGAGAGCTTGAGAAGAATCCGATTCCAGAACTAATTTCTTCCAATCATGATTCCAAGCAAATACTAAACCTTGAAACAAAGCCCAAAGTTCTGCATGAAGAGGGGTACAGGTACCAATGAAAGCCGAGAAACCTTTAAACCAGGAGCAACTCCTATCCCTCACAAGGCCTCCACATGCAGCCCTATTACCAATCACAACACCATCAACATTCATTTCATGAATCCCACATCTGGCCTAGTCCACAAGGAGAGGAGAGGAGAGGAGAGGGGAAAATTGTAATGAAAGATTTTTTGTTCTTAGAAAGGCAGAACCTGTTTTCCTCAATTTGAGCAGCTAGATTCTTGGAAAGGTCATCTGGTCTTTTAAATTCCTGTTCATGAAGCTCTCTATTCTTCCATATTCACAGGGTATTGCAGACAATAAAGAAAGAGTCCCTTCAGTCCTTATGATGACTGGTATTTATGTTAAGATTGAGAATCAGCCACTCCTTAAACGAATTTACAGCAAGGAAACCCATTGGGAGGGGATGCAGCATAGGAAGTTGCCATACCCTTCTTGCCTTGAAACAATCTTTGAAGGCATGAAGACAGTCTTCTATCACGTCAGGACAAAAAGGGCATCTGTTAGAAGCTGCACTCCACTTGGTTGTTTTCTCTTTTGCAAGGATTCTTTCATGGAGCATTTTCCAGATAAACAATTTTACTTTTTCCTTACCTTTCCATTTCCATATACGATCCCAGCAATCATTGAAAGTAGGGATGCTAGGACACATGAGGTTGTCATATGCCAGCTTGACAATAGATTGACCAGGATTCCACTTTTTCCAAGCTACCGTGTCCTCTCCAACTCCACCTTCTGGTTGAGGAATTGCCAGAATTTTGTTTACAACATTGGGATCAAAGTGGTTCATTAGATATTGCACATTCCAGCCCTCTCCAGATAGAAAGATCATGTTATTGATCTTGAAGTTGACAGCTTCTTGGGGAGGAGTTGTATGAGTGTAGGCCAGGAGATTGGGGCTGAGTCCAGCCCAATTATCCTTCCAAAAATCAATCTTGTTTCCATTGCCAATCTGCCAGATAGTACTATCAATCATTTTTGGCCAGATCTTGCATAGGCTCTTCCACATATGTGAATCATATGGCTTACTAACAACCTCTTTTAGGATATCTTTTTTCCTTCCATATTTTGAAATCAGTACCTGAACCCAAAGCTGTGATGGAGTTTGGACTACATCCCAAACACACTTTTGAAGAAAGGCTTCATTCTGGTTTCTGAGGTTGATAATTCCTAAGCCACCCTGATTTTTTGGTAGCTTTAGCTGCTCCCAACCGCGATTGCATGGTTCTTCCTTTGAGCATCAGAATCTCCCCAAATAAAATTCCTTTGCATCTTTTCAATTTCTTCACATATGCCCATAGGTAACAAGTTGTTTTGCATGTGGAACATAGGGATAGTTGAGATGACAGATTTTGCCAAAGTCACTCTTCCGGCCATAGAAAGGCACTGCATTTTCCAGCCATTAAGCATATTGTTGACTCTGTCCATAATCTCTCCATAGTGCAGTTTACTGATTCTACCATTTTTCATTTTGTATCCCAGATATCTGCCCAGATTTTTTATTTGATTAAAGTCACTGATCTTCACAATAGAGTTAGCAACATCTAAGGGAACAATTCTAGAAAAGAAGATGTTTGATTTTAGGTGACTTACCTTCTGACCAAACATATTGCCAAACTTGGTGATGCAGCTCATTATTGTCTTGATTTGGTCAATGGTGGCTTCTCCAAGCAGCAGCAGATCGTCAGCAAAAAGGAGGTGAGATATGGTTGGCCCACCTTTTCCAGCTGTCATTGGTTTCCATTCTTTTTTCCTATAGAGTCAGCAATTAAGTGAGTCAGCTTCTCCATACACAACACAAAGATGTAGGGAGATATAGGGTCTCCTTGTCTCAAGCCTCTGCTTGGGGAAATGCTGCCACCCTTAGAGCCGTTCCAGAGAATTTCCAACTCTGTTGAAGTGATGCACTGCAGTGATAAGGTTTACCAGAGAATCCGGAATGTTCACCTCAATCAACACTTTATGTATGAAATTCCAGGACATACGATCATAGGCTTTTTCTAAATCAATTTTGATCGTGAAGAAACCCCTTTTCCCCTTCATCTTATTCATGGAATGAACCACCTCTTGAGCTATGACTATATTATCTTGAATCTGCCTTTGAGGAACAAAGTTGACCTGTTGAAGGGAGATAGGCTTATTTAGGAGAGGCTTCAGCTTTCCCACTATGATCTTGTTTATCTTTTAGCTGCTTTCAATAGGGTACACGTAGATCATGTCGAATATTATTAGGAAACAAGAAGACATATACCGGAAGATGTGAAGATAAATCATTTCAATTTTAATTTTTAATTTTTTAATGTAATAATAAATTACACTTCATTATCTCTAAGATTGTCAAAATTATATCAAAATCTAACCATACATTACTTTACCACGTGCTTTTATGTTTAACTTATTGTTAACTTAACACTGTACGTGTGTCTGCCAAATAAAAAAAAAACACTTATTATTAATAATTTGGGAGCTCCAAATTAAAACAATTTTAAAGTTTAATCTTATAATTTCTTCTCTATAAAATTAAGTTGGTGTTTTTTTTTTGGGTAAACAATTAAGTTGGTGTTTTAATATATCACTAACTAGCATTATCTAACTCAATTCATGTTTTCTACGACGTCGTGACAGTTTTACAAACAAAACTTTTAGCTTTGAAATCAAATGTAATAAAATCGAACCTTTTATAAATATATTCAATTAATAAAAATATCCATATAAAATCTTGATTGACATCCCTACATTATTAATATTATTATAACAACCTTGTAAAAAATTAAATAGTGTTAACATAAAAGAAAAACATAAGTTTATAAAATCTTCAATCTCAATTATAAAATAATATTTATTTGTTACAGTCTTAAAACTTAGTGTACTTTAAGAAAGTGTGGTAGACTATATTTCTACAAAATATCAGAGAGAGAGAGAGAGAAAATAATAGATAATATATTATAACAATTTGTGTTAATTTAGAAATGATTGTGTTAACTTATTCTTAAGGATTTTATCTTGCCATTAACCTTATCTTCTTAAAAGTTTTATTAGTTGTTTGTTTTCTTATCCAATTAAAATTAAGTACGAGTATTGGTAAAAACTGGAGTGTAGGATTAATCTAGTAGTCAAGCTTCATCATTATTCTTGATCAGTCCCATAACTATTGGGTTTGATTACACACGATTAAGCTTTGATGATGTTGATAAAGAAAAGAGTAAAAGGGTGTCTAGCGAGATGAGGGGGGTATATGTGAGATGATTAGGAGGAGGATACTCAGGTGGTTTTAAGAAAGGCTGAAGGAGACGAGAATCAGGTAACCAAGGGCTCACGGTGATTCAATGCTTTTAATAGCTTCAGTAGAGAGAGAGAGAGACGATCGTGCTAAAGCTGAATGCTGTAGTATTTATATTAGAAGGGTGTAGTATTTATATTAGAAGGGTCCTTCGTGTGGTGGTGTTCAATCTTATTAGTAGATAGTGGCAGCCTAATAGCTGCTTATCTGACTATGTCACAGCTACAGGTGGCAAAGTGGGCGCCCCGCCTCGCCCCGCCCAACTCCGCCATCAACCCGTCAAAAAATGAGTCAGACAGCATCGTCCCACTTTTGAAAGTGGACTGAAAAACTCAGCCCGCCCCGTCCCGTTTGGCGGGTTGGTCTGCTAGCCCGACCCTATTTTATACTGACTCGCCTCGACCTGTCTATGTCCGTCATCAACCCGCCAAAAAATGAGTCTGCCCCGCTTTTGAGATGGGTTGGAAAACTCAGCCCGCCTCGCCCCGCCCTTTGACGGGTTGGCCTGCCGAGCCGAGCATGTTTTCCCGGCTCTAGTCACATGCAGAGATGCCTTTAGGTTACGTCTCTGAGTGTGTTTACGGTAAGGAGGTGATGGCATGTAATTATTGAATCTCGCAAAGGCCCATTTGTTCTGAGTGGTTGATCTCATCATGTTCCAAGTTGTCTGGTTTTACTGACTCAGTTGCGAAATGTTCAGTTGCACACGAAATTTATTTTTGGGTTAAGCAATGATTTTGGGCCTTTCTTAGGGTGGGCTTCTATCTCACACAAGAGGGTCCAAATCAATTCCCTTATCTTAATTGTTTGTTATTAAATTAGTTTATTTTTATTTTAGTTGTTTAAATTATCTTATTATTAGTAATCTTATGAATATTATTAGTTTTTAGTTCAAAGTAGGATTTTCTTATCTTTATTGAAATTGTAATCTATAAATTGTCATTTGTCAGCTCACTATAAGCACCTAAAAAAGAAAAATAATAATTCAAGACTCCCTGTCTCACTTTCCTCCTTAATTCTCTCCTCTCAATCTCTTTATCTTCAGGTGGTGTTTGGTTGGGAGGGATTTTGGAGGATCTCTATCTTTCTCAAGTATGGCTTTTAGAAACACTATGTTTGTTTCAACATATTTCTCCAAAAACCCATCTATCCAGGAAGTATGGATTTATGAGAAACATAGATATCCGCACTATTCAAAAACCCAATTTGAAGGTGGGATTTTTGGAAAACCGGTTATCTCACCTTTAATGCACTGTTGATTTCATAAAGCTACCTAATTTTCCCAGTAAAGTTTTTCCCCACCAAACAACTTTTTTTTACATTTTTCTATCTATTTCACTTTATCCATCTTTCCAATCATTTCTCTATCTATTACATTTTCCTACTATTCTAAAAAAAATTCTCATACCAAACACCTCCTCAAAGTCATCCCTATCTCCCTAATTTCGTTCATATGCTTTCATATTCAATCCCACCCTAATGTCTCACTATCCTCTTTAATCCTCTCCTCTCAATCTATCTATGGCCAAAATCCTTTATATCTCTCATCTCTTCTCTATCTCCCTAATTTCGTTCCATACAACTACTAGATCAATATTTTGTATCACATCATAATACATTATAGCAATTTAATTTTCTATTGTTATAATATCCTCTCTCTCTTTTTATCCTTTTCTCCTTCCTTACCTAAACTATATCCCAAAATTAAATAAATAAATGAAGCAATCATGGTTGATATCGGAAATTCTTTTGTAGGTTCAATTCTGCTAGGACGCTGGTTTATGTAGTCTGGGATCGAAAATTGGGGCTGACAGGATGAGTGAAAGAAATTTGGGGGAAAAGAAGATCTGATTGATTGTTTTAGAATACATTATATGGAAGAGTGGAATCACTTATCTAATCAGTAACAATATTGAAAGAAAAAAAAAAATTTGATGGGACAAAGGAATGATCTACAAGTAATAACTATGTAGTAGTGCCCTTCGGCAAAATCACCATTCTAAAGTTTTTGGATAAATTATCTTCTCAAAGTTGATTGGATAAGTATTTTCATAGTAATGCAGTCATGTCACCTATGCTGATAGGACTAGTCCCGTAACCGGTACTGACGGGACTCGTGCCACATCACTGCCATGTAGGCAGTCCAATTACCGTAAAGTTTCGGAAGGCCATAACTTGTGACTCGGGTATCCAAATCAGATGATTTTTTTTTATTTCACATAAGTTTTTGAGATCTACACAATGACACCTCATTTGACATATTTTATCTCCCACAAACATAGTTTGAAGATCTTCTGGATAAATGTTCTTGTGATTATGGTACAATTGTTACAAATTCAAATTATGTTTGTTGGAGATAAAATATGTCAAATGAGATGTCATTGCATAGATATCGAAAAGTTATGTGAAATCAAAAAAGAAAATCATCTAATTTGGATACCCGAGTCACAAGTTATGACCTTCCGAAACTTTACGGTAATTGGACCGCCTACGTGGCACGAGTTAGTATCAATGACGGGACTAGTCCCGTCAGCACAGGTGACATATTTGACTGTATTACTTTAGAAAAACTTATCCAATCAATTTTAAGTAGGAAATTCTTTTGTGCAAAAGCTTTAAAATGGTCCTTTACCCGCTAACCCTCCCTTTCTTAGGTTCCGCCAATGAGAGTTCTATTTCTAATAACTATCCCTTTTCTTCATGTTTGTAGATGACAACAAAATTTGGAGCTCTAAGTAGGTGATCATTTGGTTATGTGATTTCCTGCAAGATACTGTTGTAATATGAATCACTAGCTCCCATTACCTTGTACAAATATAATTATTGGGTCAGCCTAGTAAAGTCATGCCCCATATTTAAGGTATATAACTCCTTATGCAGAGATGAGTGCGTAAACAGAGTACTTAAGAGTCTTAAATCCCGGAGATCCTCTTCTATTTCATCGGGGCATTTTCAATTTCCCTCTTCTACCTCAACGGGGCATTTTCAATTGATTTTCGTCATTTGTGACAACCAATTATGTATATGAACAATACACTGAATACATTCATGTCATTCGTAATGATATTCGTGCAGACTTTATCCTCAAACTCCAAGGTGAACTTATCTCGACCATTTGGAAAAAGGTAATAGTTTCAAGATTAATCCAATAGCTTGCACGGGTGTTGAGGAGCGAAGTTACGGTGCTGCCGGACTAAAAAAAAATTAATGAGACTGAGGTGAGAAAATAAGAGAAAAGGTTGAGAAAGAACAAAGAGAAAAGATAAAAAAAAAATTAACTCAATTGTCAATTTTTAAATGGAAGGATCATGATAGTTCTGAAGCATATTAAAATATTTCAGTACCGAGAGAGTTTTGGTAATTAGTTTATGGGAAAAGTTTTTATCCTTTTAAATGACACAATTTATATCCTTTCACTCTCACAAAGTGTTGACAGCGGAAATTACTGAAGAAAATACTGAAGAATTCATTCATTCAAAACTTACCGAAACAATACAACTTGCTGATATATATATATATATACCAGCTTCCTACTGAACTAAGAGTGAAAGAAAAACAAGAACTGAAGGTTCAAGAACAGAAAGAAAGATAACAAATCTTTAAACAAACTGTTAACCAACTAACTAACTCTCCACGTCAGCTAACTGCCTCATATGTTAATACCCCCCTCAAGTTGGAAGGCAAATATCCATGAGCTCCAACTTGGAAATAATCGAAAGAAAGGAAGTGGAGTGTAAAGCTTTGGTCATGACATCAGCTAGCTGGTCTTTAGTGGAGACAGGCAGCAGATGAACTAAACCTTCGTTGATCTTTTCGCAAATTATATGGCAATCCATTTCAATGTGTCTGCTCCTTTCATGAAAGCTGGGATTGTGTGCCAAATAAATTGCAGATTGGCTATCACAATATACAGCTGCTGGTTTGGATGTAGGAACGTGGAGATCATGAAGTAAATAATGTACCCATTGAATTTCACAAGCCATGCTAGCAAGAGCACGGTATTCGGCCTCTGTGGAAGACCTTGAAACGATTGTCTGCTTTTTCGATCTCCAAGTGACAAGGGTTGGGCCAAGAAAAACACAAAGACCAGAAATTGATTTTCTAGTATCTATGCAACAACCCCAATCTGCATCAGCGAACCCAGAAAGGGAAAGATCATTAGTGCAAGGAAAAAATAATCCCTTACTTGGAGAACCTTTAATGTAACGAAGAATTCGATGTGCAGCTTGCATATGATCATCCATTGGATTAGACACATATTGACTAATCTGTTGAACAGCAAATGCAAGATCTGGGCGGGTAGTAGTAAGATAAAGCAAACGTCCAACTAATCTTCGATAGGATGAAGGATCATTGTAAGGTGACCCTTGTATGCGTTGGAGTTTCTTTGAAGGATCCATTGCAGTAGAACAAGGTTTGCAGCCAAGAAGGCCTGCATCATCAAGTAATTCCAAGGCATATTTACGTTGGTTCATGATAATTCCAGTAGAGGAACGAGATATCTCAATTCCAAGGAAAAATCGTAAGGAACCTAAGTCTTTAATTCGAAACTGATTGTCTAGATGTCTCTTGACCCGAGAGATTTCAGTAATGTCATTGCCTGCAAGAATTATGTCATCAACATAAACTAAGATTGCAGTGAATGATTTATCTGAATTCCTGACAAACAATGTGTAATCAGCCGATGATGGAACATAGCCAAGAATAGTAAGAGAAGTTGATAGTTTTGAGCTATGAAGCACCGACACTTCACACTCCCCGACACTCTAACACGCATTATAGAAATTCAAAAAAATCTTTAAAGGTTGCGTTGCTGCAAACTAGATTCTTTATATTACTATTACTATTTTAATAATATAAATATTGGATAGATTTCTTTGCAAAATTTATGAATATTATAAGTTTAGATTCATTATTGAATATTAAATATAATATACATTACATAAATTATAAATATTATTTGGCCTTGAAGCAGATATGCCAGGAGGTTTTGAGAAAAACCTGTTTTAATCCATAAAGAGACCTCTTGGCATTGAAGCAAATCCCCATGAGGATGTAAAAATGTAAAAACACATTGTTTACATCTAATTGTTCCAAATGCCATCTTCGAGCTGCTGCAATGGCTGGTAAGATGCGTACAGTAGACAACTTAGCAACTGGTGAGTATGTATCAAAGAAATCTACACCCTCAAGTTGAGTATTCCCTTTTGCCACAAGTCTGGCTTTGTACCTTTCTATGCTTCCATCTGATTTGTATTTGATCTTATATACCCATTTGCATCCAATGGGTTTCTTTCCTTCAAGAAGGTCAATCAAACTCCATGTTTTGTTTTGTTCTAGAGCCAATATTTCAGCATTCATGGCTTGACGCCAACATTCATGCTTGACAGCCTCATTGTAATTTTTGGTTCAGAATGAATGCTAATGTTAAGGCAGTATTGTGTATAGGCAGGGGAACATTTATGGAAATTGACAACAGACGATATGGGATATGGAGTTCTAAAGTTAGAAGAAATACCTGTGGAAGCTGAGTGTATTGTTGTTGAAGAAGATAGATTGCAGTAAAAATCATTAAGATATGAAGGTGGACGTTTGTGTCTTACAGGTCTCTCAATGACATGTTGAGGTTCAGATTGAATTTGAACAGAAACATCATTTGATATGGAATCAGAATTGAGATTATCTAATGAAGTAGTAAATATATCATTGATATCAGAATAAGTTGGGAAAACAGAATTGTGATTTGAATTGTCTTTTGATGACAGAAAAGGAAATATCATTTCATGAAAAACAACATTTCGAGACACAAATATTTTGTGAGATGAAAGATCCAAAACAATATATCCTTTTGTTCCATCTTTGAATCCGAGAAAGACACATTTGTGAGCACGAGCTGAGAATTTTGTTCTATAACTTGATAGAGAACTAGCAAAACATAAACAACCAAGAACTTTAAGATGAATCAAGATAGGGAAGGAATTATACAGAACTTCATAAGGTGTTTTATGACTTAAAAGAGGTGTAGTAGTTCGGTTGATTATGTGGACAGCATGAGAAATACAGTATGACCATAGTTGAAGAGGTAGATTTGATTGAAAAAGAAGAGCTCTTGCAAAATTAAGAATATGTTGATGCTTTCGTTCAACTACTCCATTCTGTTCTGGAGTCTCAACACATGATGTTTGATGTATGATGCCATTGTGTTGATAATAGGTAGGCATGTCAAATTCAATACCATTGTCACTTCTTATTATTTTAACAGTGGTATTAAACTGATTTTGAATTAAACTAATGACATTTTGTAAGTGGCTACGAGTTTCACTTTTATTTCTCATGAAGAGAATCCAAGCAAATCTAGAGTAGTCATCGACTATAGTTAAAAAATAACGAAAACCTTGGATACTGGGGGTTTTGTAAGGTCCCCATATATCCACATGAATCATATCAAAGATATGTACAGACTTGGTAATACTGGAAACATATGGTAACTTCTTTTGTTTAGCATAATGACAAATCTCACAAGGAGTTACAGATTTATTTGGAATGAAAGGGAATTTACATGACATGAGTTTCAAAGTAGAATATGATATATGTCCTAGGCGAAAATGCCATAAAACAGAATCTTTATTTTGAGAATTGGAACTGAAAGCAACTTTATTTGTATGATTGGAAGTCTCAATGATGAACAATCCATCTTCTTCTTTAGCTATACCAATCATCTTCCTGGTATTTATCTGAACAATGAAACATTTCAAGTCAAAGAAGGTTAAAGAACAAGGTATTGTATGTGATAATTTGCTAGCAGATATCAGATTTACATGGAATTCGGGAACAAATAGTGTATTGTGTAGGATAAGGTTTTCTGTTAGATGAATGGTACCAATAGATTTAGCAAAAATTTTGGAACCATCAGGAAGGGTTATGGGAATTAGTTTAATTGGAATCAAGGTGCTGAAAAGTGAAGAAAGATGGGTTATATGATCTGTTGCTCCAGTATCTATAACCCATCTAGTAGTGATATTACCTGATAGAGATATATTGAAATTTGCAGGGCTGTGTATAGCAGAGGCAGGGCTAGTATTGTGAGTACTCGAGGCCTTATGTGATGGATTCACATGAACATGATTAGACACATGTGTATCATTTGAAAGATTCATCGAGGATTGAATCATATTCAAGATCCTCTCATATTGCATTTGAGAAAACACATCAGTATCATTACTGATTTCTTTATCAACTTCATCAACCATTGGCTCTTGCATTGTCAAATTGCAAGCTTTCATCTGATTTCGTTGCTTGGAACTTGATGAATAACCATTCTTTTCATATCCAGGTGGATAACCATGTTTTTCAAAACAAGTTTCCATTGTATGGTTAGTTCTTCCACAATATGTGCACAATTTATTTCCACGGCCTCTACCATTGTTAAATCCACGTCCACAGCCACGAAGAGAATTGTTGATTCCACCACGAGGTACAAAACTTTGTTGTATTGCAGCATTTGTGAGAATTTTATGACTCTCATTCAAATCAGATTGTGATTCATTGTTGAGTTGTCTTTCTTGTTGATTCACCAGAGAAAAAATTTCATTTACAGATGGAAATGGCTTCATAAGCATAATATGAGATCTTACATTTGAAAATTGATCATTGAGTCCTTTGAGAAATCTAATGGCATTTTCTTTCTCCCTTCTTTCTCTTACTCGATTGGACAAACCACATCAACATGGTACATTACAAGTACATGTTGGAAGAGGATGTAAAGTTTCAAATTCATCCCAAAGAGCCTTAATTTGAGTATAGAAATCAAATATGGAACGCTCACCTTGACAAATGCGATAGATTTCTTCCTGAAGATCCGAAATTCTAAACGCATTTGCTTGTGAAAATCTTTGAGAGAGATCATTCCATGCATCTATAGCATTTTCTGTCCATAGAATAGATTGCAGAATGCTTGAGTTTATTGATCGATGGATCCATGATAGAACCATCATATTGCATCTCTGCCATGGATCATACATTGCATCTGTGGAATTGGGAACAGGTATTGTACCATCAACAAAACACAATTTATTCTTTGATCGAAGTGCCATTTTCATTGCACGGGACCATGAATAATAGTTCTTTTCATCCAAAAGATTTGAAACAAGAATCAATCCAGGATTTTCTCCAGAATGAAGAAAGTAAGGATTTCTTGGGTTTGTCAAATGATCTGGAAGAACATTTGCCATTTTTATGAAGGAAGAAAGAAATTGAGAAAAGATGAATAAGAACAAGAACAAGAACAAGAATAGAGAAAGGAACATAAAAGTTCAGATGAATACCAGGGCTCTTTGTCAGAGCTCTGATACCATGTTAACAGCGAAAATTACTGAGGAAAATACTGAAGAATTCATTCATTCAAAACTTACCGAAACAATACAACTTGCTGATATATATATATATATATACCAGCTTCCTACTGAACTAAGAGTGAAAGAAAAACAAGAACTGAAGGTTCAAGAACAGAAAGAAAGATAACAAATCTTTAAACAAACTGTTAACCAACTAACTAACTCTCATAACAACTAACTAACTCTCCACGTCAGCTAACTGCCTCATATGTTAGTACAAAGAGATGAGACTCATATCTTTATATTTTTTTATCCACTATCTCCTTCTTTATCTATCTTTTTTCTCACTTAAAATGACATAACTTTACATCATTTAAAATGACACACACTTTACCCTTAGTTTATCAATAGAAGCATTACTTTTCATGCATAAATAATAATTTATTATGTATGATAGATAGGAGCACGTGAATTGCTTCATAGGGTAATTAGAGTGGATAATGCATTTCCACTCTAATTACCCACAAGAAGGTCTTGAAGAGAGAACAAAGGTTGTCATTTCCATCGGGAGCAATTAGAGTGCAAATCATCGGTTAGGTTAAATTTATATAAAATATTTTTGAATCTGGGGTAATCTATTAACCTAGTTCAATCTATTAGGTCTTCAAGAATTAAAAAAATAAAGATAAATTATATTATTTTATTAATTAAAATTATTTAAATAATTATTTTATTTTAATTTTATTAAAATGAATAATTCCATATAAGTCAACCCGTAAACTTATAAATCAGGCCTTATAAAAGTGGTCTGGGACCTATTTTCTACATAGACTTTTTCAAAGCTTGAGCTTTTAAAATTTTACTAATAAATTGTGTCATATTTAATATCTAATCTCCATGAACTCCTGACCCATTCCTCCAGAAACAGCAACCTAAATTTATCAACAAAATAGCAGGATGGGATACTAGACTCACACACACTATATACAAGAGTTAGCACAAACCACTATAAGGCCTCTCACTGAGGCATGTGACATGGCCAGATTTTGAGATGGGATAGCTCTTTCCCTAATTTTTTATCACCCGAGAAGAGAAGGAAGAAAAAATAAAGTGAGCATGAAGCTCTACACCCTTGGTAGGTAAATCCTTCTGGCTAGACTAGTTGGATTCTTTGCTTCACGTTGATCGGTGTCTTTTCCCTGCAATAATGAATTTGCATAGAGTTGGAAGGTTAGCCAAAGAGCACTTCAAACAAAAACGAAAAAGGAGAGAAAGGAAAAAAGCATTTTATATCCAAGTAACCAAAACCGTAGTGCAATTCTAAATATTACATTGGCAGTATCAAGAAGCGCAAGCTGAGATATCATAGGAAAGTTGTGATTCCAAGGTAAAGATAGAATGATAATATAAGCACAAGTCCATTAAAATAATTATAAAATATCATCTCTTAAGAAAAATAAATGAACCAATAAATAAATAGATAAACAAATAAATTGGTGAATCTTCACGAAGAAACATTAACAACACACTTGCATGTAATATCTGTAAAGTCATTCATGGGTTTTCACTTAACCGATTAAGTTTTTAGGAGAATAGGTCTTTGACAATATCATTTAACAAAAGTATATTGTACACATAATGATGAGAAAATGGAAGACAACATGCATCTAAATAAAGAAATTTCTTTTATTTTCTCTAATTTCAATAGAGTTCATAATGCATGATACATTAGAACTCTGACAGAAGTCTGAAAATTAGATTCTTTTATTATAAAAAAAAAAAAAAAAAAAAAAAAAACCACCACAGAAGAATAGTGAACCAAATCAATTGACTACAATACCAGTATTGTCAAAGCAGCTGATCCTGCTGGGTCACCCTTCTGTAGACGATTGCGTTCTGTGGTTTTATAATTTTTTAACATACCCGCAGCAGGAGCACCTCTATCAATGCATTTCTGATTCGTTGTAGCATTCTCTTTTCCCTTGACGGTCAAACTATTAACCTTGCTAGTTCCTAGTTTCTCCTTAGCACCAGCACACGAGTTTTCTTTGTTGACTTTGATTGGTAACAAAGCCCTTGAACGTATAGACTGATATTGGACATGCAAAAATGTAAATCCAGCATTCTTGATAACATATATCTTTTAATTTGTAAATAGTAAAACAAAAACTATAAAAAATTTGACAAATAGCAAGGAAAGAAAATTTGTGATAACTATCAAGAGAACTGTCAATAAAGGAAAGAACCCAAAAAAATGAAGTCTGATAAGGCAGATATAGTAATGCATTTGATAATCATTCGGTTAAAACAATTCTCAATATTCAATTAATCTGTGCCTGATTTAAAAGTTGAACATAGAGACTGATACTGGACCTGCAAAAATGTAAACCCAGCAATCTTGATAACAATCATATAATTTCTAAATAGTCATACAGAATTTATTAAAAACTTCAGGATAGCTAGGAAGGGAAATATTGTGATAACTAACAAGGGAACTGTCACTTAATTAAAAGGAAGAGCCTGAAAAATAAGTCTGATTAGGCAGATGTAGTGATGCATTTGATGATTCATTCGGTTAAAACAATTCTCAATATTCAGGGACATAAGAGTACTCAATCAGATTTTCTATTTTTGAGGAAATTTTTGAAGGAATGTGTTTAGGAAGGGACAGAGAAGATTGTAGCATCATAGGTTGGGGATTTTCAGTGTTTGTGTTATCCATGGTTTGAGAAGTCCCTCTTCTACTCACCTCATATAATATTATTACTATCATTACCCTCTGTCTGTAAGAAACTCGAAGAGTTTCCTTAAGGCTGCCTCCATCGGGCAGGGAGCCTGTCATCATAGATGACACCAGGTGAGGCTCTGATACCAAGTGGTCGGGAGCCTCACAATCCTTAAGAACCCATAGATTAGTCTTCCTTTTATATGAGCATTTCGTGGCACCCCTTAACCTATTAGCTCTTTCATCAGAGACTATCATCCATGAATTCTTAAAGATGAGAGGACCGTAAAACTGGATCATCACAGAGTCCGTTTTCTAATACACAGGATCCCTTTGCAGGACAAGTGTAGAGCATATTAACTTCCTCATCCAGAGATTAGTAATTATAGTAAGAACATTATACTAAGTTTTCGGAGAGAAGAGAAAACTCTTTAGAAACTCATAGGGGAAAACCCATAAGCTTTTATTTTATGCAAACTTATTCTGCCAATACAAGCACACAAGGTTTACTTTTATAGGCAACGAAACATAATAACAACAAGCATAGTAAAGCACACCTCACCAGACATAATTATACAATAAGACAAACAACTTTTCTAAAAGTTGCATTATTGCACACACTTTAAATTACAACCGCACACTTGTCTTTTTACTTTAGACATCATCATTAGTGTCAGTACTAATGGACGAATTTAAAGCTCTCCTTTCTTCTGAGTGGACATCACCATACATCTCTTCCAGAGAGAGGGTAATGATAGTAATAATATTATATGAGGTGAGTAGGAGAGAGACTTCTCAAGCCATGGATAACACACAAACACTGAAAATCCCCAGCCTATAATGCTACAATCTTCCTTGTTCCTTCCTAAACACATTCCTTCAAAAATTTCCTCAAAAATAGAAAATCTGATTGAGTACTCTTATGTCCCTGAATATGCAAAAATCCTTGAAATAGTACCACATTTGCTCAGTCCTTATAATATCTTCAAAAGACAGAAATCTGTGTTTAAAAGTATCACTAAGTTGATCTCTACCAAGAAGCCAACAATGAAAGAATATGTTCAATCTTCCAGAATGGATCAGTGTGAGCTCCAAGCTACTTCTCAAGAACAATACGTAGATTTGGAGATTCCCACTGAGCTGATCACTCATTGGAGACAAGAGAAGGCTATATTGCACTTCATTTTGGTGCAATAAGACTAATCCTTTCACTCCATGGAAGGAAAGGTCTACCAGTTACAGCTCGTGTTGCTTTGCTAGATTCCAACTTCATCCATTATGAAAATGTTGTTATTGGAACTGTGCTGACGACTCTTCATGCTAGAAGTGTGGTTTTAACCATCTTTCCAAATTATAACGTGAGTCTGAAAGATAAAACCTTGCCAAAAAGGTTTGAAGGTGCAGATACAGCTTACAGGAGCTAATCAAGTTTCTGAGGCTTATGCAGCAACTCTTCACCATCAAATGATCTATAGACTTCAAGATCATGTTGTAGATCTTCCCCAGCTTCCTAATAGCCATAATGATGCTTAGTTTGTCATAGCCAAAAATCCAGAAGATACACCTTCCATCATCCAGATTCCAAGAAAGATATCTCGAGAATAGCTGACAGAATTAATTCCTTAAGAATGGCTGACTAATTATGAAAAGACCCATAAAGCCAGCAAGCCCATCCAGTCTCATGAGGCAACTTTCAGAAGATCTGTAGATGGAACTGTCAAACAATCTTCAAGAAGCCTAATGCAATGGCTAGTAGTTCTACTCTTCCTATCTTCCAGTCTATGATCATATCTCCATGTTTGTTATAAAGAAGATTGGATCCCTGTCCATGGGATAATGCCAGATGGATCTCCCATTTATACTGATCGTATTGATGGTCATTTCATATGGGACGTAGATCCTAATATGTGTGATCCTGAATGTGATTGTTGGATGCACACAGGAGATACTTCTGAAGAAGATGAGGATGAAGAAGAAAAACCAAGGAGACGTAGGCGGCGTTGCAAACCACCTCTTCCTATTCAAAAAAGATCTGACCCAGACAATGGTTCTTGGGTAGGTCTTAAGACACAGAAAAAACATAAACCTCTTTGGATCTATAAGAGAGGTTTAGAAATCCTGAGAGAAGAAGGATTGCTTCAACTTGAACCACCAAATGACCCTGACCTTTTAACCTGGTCCCCAAAATGCCAGCCTGAACTAATACCTTGCATGATGTTTTCACAACATGATTTTCCTCCCTTGGAAAGGCATACTGACCTAACCACAAAAATCACTACCAAGCCTCTAATTAATCAAGGAGAAGTCCAACCAGATGGAAAGTTAAAGCCCTTAAGCCAAGCTGAAGAAGTTCTTGATTGGCAGACTGAAAATGCTCAAGCTCAGAATACTATTCTGAAAAGACTTGATACTATGGTTGAAAAGATTTGCAATCAAATGGAGACAGTTAAAGATCGTCTACAATATCTCTCAAAGAAGATGAGAAAGCATTATGAGAAGAACACGCAACAAATTGCTCAGCTTGAGGAAGAAGTCAGAAAGTTAGGCTTTACTCCAGAAGCAAATATGAGAGATAGGGAGATAAGGAGACTGAAAGCAAAAATTCAAGATCTGGAACGAATTATTGAGCAGAATATCAGATCTTAACAAAAGCCAGAACCAGTAGAAAACTATAATCCCTTTTTGCCACCTCTTTTACCAAATTACTATTCTCCTTTCCAAAAACCATCAGAATTTTAGACCAACCCACATCCTCCAAAACCTTGGACTTTCCCAACCAGCCAACCTTATGACCAAAAGTTCAAAAGAAAAAGTAGAGAAAGAGGAAAACAACCTTCTACTTCTAGAAAACATTCATCTAGAACTAGAATGGAAACAACACATTCCTTATCCTCAGACTCTACAGACCACATCAATAATCCCAGTTCTTCAAAGAGAACTTTTGAGACTGTAGATCTGAAAGACCAATTTTCCATAATCTAGACAGAACCCCAAGATACAGATGAATCGCAAACCTCTGAAACAACATAATCTTCCTCAACCACTCAGAGTTCTGATTCCTCTGAGCCCAAAAAATCCCTTGAACCAAAACCAGATCATCAAACTCCTGAGACCACACCTGAAACTTCTGAAGGAGAACAATCTGATGAAGTGCTAGATTCTTTTGATCTCTCAGAGGCAAATTATGCTGAGATTACTAGCATACTGATGGCCAGAACTGTAGAATCTAGAGTTAAGTCATACTATGATTCTCCTGAATCTAACACAGGCGATGCTACCAGCAGAAATCGTAGTAAGAAATCAACTGCTGCAGGACCATGGTTCACACTTGATCATATTTCTCCAAACCTATGGAGAAAAGGACTCTTAGAATTTGGAGCATGGATTGATACTAAGTTCTTAGCTGCTGATGTTGATCCTTACAAAGTAATGGAAGAATTTTGCTCAAGAATGGTATCATAACTTGGGAAGTGTCAGACAAGATCAACTTCACCAAGTTGGTACTACCTCTGGTATGCTAGGAGTCCTCCACCAAGAATTCATTGGAGCTGGAGACATCATTGACAAAAAAACAGGCAAGAATTCTTTGAAATGAAGTGCTGCTCTCTGAAGATAAAAGATCTAGAAAAGCATTTTAAAAGAATGATGCAGAGACTCTACTTGTTAAATGGATACAATGATCCAAGCCTCAAGAACACTTATGTGGCTTCTCTTCCCAAAGAGATTCAGCCAGAGTTAAATAGAATGGCGATTACTCAAGGAAAGGATTTCACTGCCCTTACTATGGGTCAAATTCACCAGTTGACTCTAGAAGCAGTTGACAAGCTCTGTAAACAGCACAAGTATATGACTAACCTGATGAATCAAAGGTCAAAATATACTCAAGCCTGTAAGAAGTCTTATCTGGAGATAAAATGTAAAGATAACAACTGCGATTGCAAAACAAAGAAAAAAAATCATTTCAAGAAGTACAACAAGAATCAGAAAGGCAAAAAGTCCCAGAAACAATACAGGTTCTTCAAGAAGAAGAAGTTTCGTGGAAAGAATAAAGGCCAGAAGTGCTTCATTTGCAAAAAGAAAGGTCACTATGCAAAGAATTGTCCCAACAAGTCAGACAAAGCAGTAAAAATGATAACTGCTTTAAATCTTGATGAAGGAGATGCAGAATCCTTGTATTTTGTATAAAGTACTGGAGATGAAAACATTGTCTTTGCCCTACAGGAGTCCTCCTCTGATTCAGAGACTTCTGACAGTGATGTTCCAGTTTTTGCTATAAATGAAGTGTCTATATCAGTCCAGAAATACCTAAGCCCAGTGTAGAAGTCCATATCTTGTCATCCAAATTCAGTCATCCCAAAAAGGTGATTCCTTATATGGATATTGGCGCTCAAAGATCAATGATGGATCCTAAGATCTTACCTCCTGAAGCATGGAAAAATGAGACAGCCTACTTTGTAGCAGCTGATGGAAAGGTTTTCAGAACCTACTTGGTCACTAAACAACCTATAGGGATACGGTTTTTCCCTGAATGCGTTGTCTGGACAAATATTATTGGAACTCCTCAAGGGATAAGATTCAAAAGAGACTTTAAGTCTTACTCAGAAACCCTGAGATTATTTGCTCTTTCTGAAGCTCCTCCTGAACTTGAAGATATTAAAAGGAAACTTCAGCCTTTGTGTGCAAATAATCATGAAGGTTTCACTCATCCTAATCCTTTATGGAAGAATGAAGAATTTTTCGTACAGCTTCCTTTCAAGCTCAATGAAGATGTCAATCCAACCAAAGCCACCCATCCAGGAATGTCCCCTTCAGACCTTCAATTGGCTAGAGAAGAGTGCCAAGAACTCTTGAAGCAAGGATTGATAGAACCTACCAGATTTCCATGGGCGTGTCAAGCTTTTTATGTAGAAAAAAGATCAAAGAAGCTTCGAGGCAAAAAGATTGGTGATCGATTATACGCCTCTGAACCATTTCTTGCAGGATGATAAATTTCCTATTCCAAAGGTTGACACTCTTCAGATTCTTTTTAAAGATGCTCACATCTTTTCCAAGTTTGATATGAAATCAGGATTCTGCCAACTTGGATTAGATCCTGCTGATAGATACAAGACTGCTTTCTGTATTCCAAATGCTCAGTACCAATGGAGAGTTCTTCCATTTGGTCTTAAAGTGGCTCCTTCCCTTTTTCAGAAAGCAATGACAAGAATTTTTGCTCCAATCCTGGATACAATCCTTATCTATATTGATGATGTTCTTCTTTTTTCCAATAATATAGAAGAACACAGGAAGCTGCTCAATCAGTTTACAAAATCAGCTAATCAATATGCCAGTGATCACTTTTGGGGAGCTATTTTGATAGAAGATGTTGACAATAAGAAATATTATTGTGGACATGCAAGTGGTCAATTCACAGATGCAGAACTACATTACCATACCACTTACAAGGAAGCTTTAGCAGTTAAAAATGGAATCAAGAAATTTGATTTCCATCTCCGAGGTCATAATTTTGAAGTCCAAATGGATAATACATCTTTTCCAAAGATTTTGGAATTCAAAAACAAGATGCCACCAGACCCCCAGATCCTCAGATCGAAAGATTAGTTTTCAAGATACAATTTCATTGTAAAACATATCAAAGGAAACCACAATATCATCCCTGACCTCCTATCCATATATTCTAAGCCAAAAGCACCTGTTCAGGTCATTTCCGGTATATCCACTGTCCTTTTTCCTCTGATATTCATGCATGAACCATTACCCATAGCAGCCAAGCAAAAAAGAGTCTCCAGAATTAGGTCAACCTACCTCAGTCTACCACATCCAAAAGTTTGTCAAGGATTTTTATTTTTATTACACCCATGAAACCATGAAAACAAAAAATGTCAAACCTTGAGTCTTTAACCCAAAAATTCCTTTCTTACAGGTTCTGGAAGTTTTTTGTGAAATAGGTTTTGACATTACAGAAAAAACACTTTGGAGTATATGGTGTCTCACAGGCAATCATTCAGTTCCTCTTGCTCTTAAGATTCAAAGAACTTATGAGATTCTTATGACTCCAGATGCGGCAGATTCCTTCTTATAGACCTTGTTAGAATGGTATTCTCCATTGCCATGGTGGAGAAAAGAACTGCACAAGATCATCCTATATAAAGAACAAGAAGGAAAAACTGAAGAAGAGTTTTCAAAAATCACTGCCATTTTCATTATCCACAGACCTTACTGGCAAAGGCCCGATGGAATTATTTGGTCTCAGAATATTGCATATCTCTGGGGATATTTTAATGATTATCCATTAGATCCTTGTTCTAAGACAACTCTGCTAAAACATATCCAAGAACTTAATGGGTATGTAGAACCAAAAAACCAGCCCAGCTCTTCACATGGCCCAGGCCCAAGCTCTTCACAATGCCTAGATCCAATGCAAATTGATTTGATCCTTGATCCAATAGATGATGATGTCATAGATCCAAATGCTGATGTCATAGCAGAGATAATTGAAGAAAAAGCCAAAGCAGACAAACCTTTGTGGAAAAAGATGTATGGTGATGTCCACTCAGAAGAAAGGAGAGCTTAAATTTGTCCATTA